>CAXKVT010000116.1:0-35536 GCA_964058875.1 Carex rostrata
CTTTCTTTTTTATTTTCTTTTTTAAGAAATTTGAGCGTAAGTTATAAGGGCGCCTATTTAATTTTTAATTATGTAATCCATTTTGCCATTATAAAGTAAGAGTGATAAAATATTCGACGTTAATTGCTTTGATAATGGATTCTGTTCATACCCAATTCAGCGGACTTTCTTTTTTTCTTTTTTCTTTTTAAGAAATTTGAGCGTAAGTTATATATAAGGGCTATTTAATTTTTATGCTATCCATTTTGCCATTATAAAGTAAGAGTGAGGTTACGATTCTTTGCAATGTGCGGGTTGTTCCGTACATTAGATTCATATCTCTATTTTTAAAGTTCAAATAGTAAATCCGAACCACTCAATATTATTATCATATGAACATATATTTGGAGACCAAATTTTATAATTTTTGAATTATTTTTTTTTACTATTTTTTTTATGTGTAGAAAATCATTACTTTCGGATGATCCACAATTTTTAGATCAAGTGATTTTCTAATTATCTCAAAAAATAGTAAAAAAGTTTTCAAAAATATAAAATTTGATCTCCAAGTATATTTTTCATATGATAATAATGTTGAGCGGTAAAAAATCGATTATTTAAACTTTGAAAATGAAAATATGAATCCAATGCTCGAAACGATCCTCGCATTACCA
The DNA here is from genome assembly GCA_964058875.1 of Carex rostrata. Lineage (NCBI taxonomy): Eukaryota > Viridiplantae > Streptophyta > Magnoliopsida > Poales > Cyperaceae > Carex > Carex rostrata. The sequence continues at coordinate 654 of CAXKVT010000116.1, forward strand.
TAGCCTCACTCATAAAGTAATTTTCAAAATCGCTATGAATTGTGATTAGTGTGTTCAAGTAAGAATTCACTTTTGAAAATTTAGGTACTTGTCCACCTTCTGGTTCACGCCTAATTAAGGAACATGTTGTTATGCATGGTTTATCAATCTGATATATATATATCTATATATAGAGTTAGGCTGGGGTGCTATGGATAGCATAGTGGCCTCTATGCTACGGCTCAATATTCGAGTTTTCAAAATCCAAACGGTCGATCCGAACCGTTCATCTTATTCTCCATATTAATATCTGCTTGGAGACCAAATTTTACATTTTATGAATTTTTTTACTATTTATTAAGTATTTTACAAAATTGTTGATCCAACGGTGGCTGCACAAAACAGTAAAACCGTTGGATTAGCGATTTTCAAAGTGGCTTAATAAATAGTAAAAAAATTCAGAAAATTATAAAATTTGGTCTCCAAGCAGATATTAATATGGAGAATAAGATGAACGGTTTGGATCAACTGTTTGGATTTTGAAACTTGAATATTGAGCTGTAGCACGGGAGGCCACTATGCTATCCATAGCACCCCAGCCTAACTCCTATATATATATATATTTATACTACCCTCTTCCCCAGTTTTTTGTGCGAGCTATGCCTAATTCCTTGTTTGATGAAATTGTGGGCAATGCACAAAAAAGAAAATTAAAGAAAAACATTCTTTTTGGCCAAATTTTAGAATTTTTTTCTTTGCGACTAATTGCCAATAAACACCGATCGAGTAAATGTAAATAAAAGGATAATTAACATATATATAGTTTGTGGATTGCATCCATGCATTGGGATCATAATATATTTATTAGATAATATTTATTATATCAAGTAAAATAACCTAAACTAGATTAAATTTTATAAGCATACTGTTGGCCTTATAAATTGGCTGTACATACTATACAACTTCTAATTATCGTGATTTATTACCACTTTATGACACTTATATATCATACTTTTATATCTTCCCGCATGAAACATGTAAATCATCATTATTTTAGTGGCTTTTGTAAATACAAAAAAAACTATAGCAACAACTTTTAGCTTGACATCGATCTCTCATATAATGACTATTTGAGTAGAACTAGATATTGGTTTCAAACGACGAATTCAAACTATTGAAATCCTCCTATCTTACGAGTGATGTGTCTACATGTTAAAATTTTAATCTTTCAAATTAATTTAGTATAAAGTCAAGCGGTTAAAATTGAAAAGTTTATAAATTAATTTTAATGCATTTATTTTTTGGACGTCTTTTGACCACTTAACTCTCTACAAAATTATTTTAAAATTTTAAAATTTTCACATATAGACGCATCACTTATAGAGTAGAAAAAATTTCAATAGTTTGAATTCGTCGTTTGAAACCAATCTAATAAATTTTGAAGTTGAGTTCACAAAAAAAACTTTGGTGAATTTAGGAACACGCTAGTTCTACTCTGGCTATTTAATGTCCAAATAATATTGAAATACTTTTGGCTCATATGAGTTAGTAACTTATATCCTATTTACTAAATGATATTCTTGTGGTACTTAGGGTCTTTTTTCTACCTTCCGTTTGGTACCGGTTCTTATTTCTATAAGAACAATTCAGAAAACAAAAAAATTTGGTTCCCGAAACAAAAAAAATGGTGCAGTCATATTATATATATATTCATCATATATAGTTGATATCATATTTACAATTGATAGTGCTTTAATAAAACATGGATAAGTTAGTTTAAAAGACATACGAATATTATATATGGTTTTTTATAACCATTTTATCGTTGCTTAATTGTAATTTGCTAAATTACTTTCTTACAGTTGTGAAATGTATCAAATGCCTTGTAATATTGAAATACAAGCTCTAGCATTTATGTTATAGAATGACCAGAGATTTCTCATTCTGAGCAAAGAAAACTAATGTAATATTATATAAACACCGTTTAGTTGATGTCCTAATTAAAAGTTATGGAAAAATGGAATGAGAATGCACAGTAGACAACACTGAAAAAGGAGCTCAAATGAGAAAACATTTTATCTCCAAATTCCAATTGAAGTTAGGTAGTACCGTAGTAGGAATTTTTTTTATAAACCATAAATAATTAAATTATTTTTAGGGAACCAATATAATTACTTTTTTTTTTTTTAAAACCATAAGGACCGGAAGGTCCGTCAGGTCTCAAAATCAGTTTTTCTCCAGACCGGACGGACCGTCTAGTCTCACTTTTCTTTTCTTTTTTAAAACAGAAAAATTTTAAATTTTAAAATACTTAATAAATAGTAAAAAAATTCAGAAAAATGTAAAATTTGGTCTCTAAGCACATATTAATATGAAGAACAAGATGAACAGTTTGGATCGGTTATTTGGATTTTGAATTTTAGATTTATGGTCCAATGCACAAACCCCTCCATGCATTGCAATGCACCATAGCCCATCTATATATATATATTGAATTTGGACCCAGAATATATAATGGGTCACTAGCATAAATAGCAAGATTGAATTAATATCGTTGCATTTCTATAAGTAAATTACTCATATTTTTTAGGAGAAGAAAAATGCTCAATTAAAATATCTAAAATCCCTTTCTTGCAAATGAAGCTTCATTATGCATGGCTCAATTAATAGTTTAATAACCCAATTTCTCGGCATATATAATTCATATTTGTGTGCTACATATCCCTTAATAAAAATAAAAAATAAAAAAAAGCTTTGGGACATCTGAAAATAATATAGTGTAATCGAATAAGGCATTTATGCTATGTAAATATTTGTAAACACTCTTTTTCTTTATTAATGAAAATCGTTGGTGAGCTATCTGCTCACTAACCTTCAAAAAAATAAAAATAAAAATAAAAACGGAACATCAGTAGTGAGGTTGGATTATTTCATGATATCGATCAAGGCAACTTGCAATTGAGAAGGAAGTCACATTAATGCTAACCAAGTTACGAAGCTCGGTCTGTGTGTGTGAAAAGGAAGAATTAAAAGAGGAGGGGAGATGGTTTTTTTTGACACTTGTTGCTTGGTGGAAGTTGTCATTGGCTAGCTTTTTATTTCCTTTACCTGCCTTTCATTTTTGAAGTAAAATATTCGACTCTATTTGCTTTGATAATGGATTCTGTCCATAGTCCATACCCAATTCCGGGCATTTCTTTCTTTTCTTTTTTTTTAATAAGAAAATTCAGAAAAGTTTTTCAAAATCGCTATGAATTATGATGAGCAAATTTAGAGTGTGATGTACCCCTCCCCACCCACCCAAAAAAAAAAGGAAATTTTAAAATTGCCTCCGTGTTTGAATTTTTTTTCAAAATTGCCCCGACCGCTAGGCTCACGGGCAGCCCAAAACACCAAGCAGACTGCCCCCTACAAGGACAGCCGCACCTCTACCAGACCGCCCCCTACAGGGGCGAGCCACACCTCTAGCAGATCGCCCGGACCAAGGGCGGTCCACTAAGGACCAGACCGCCTGTGGTTCAGGATGTCCCTTTTTTTTTATTTTTTAGATAAATCTTAATATTTTGATTTAAATAATTTTATAAAGAAAAAAATTTCTTATTTAGAGTGTATATCAAAAAATAAAACATTTGATATAGTTATACAGTGATGTCGTAACTCTTTATAACTTTGATTTAATTTGTCAATTTGCTATCACAAGTCTAGAGATAACCAAACCGAAAACTAAAGTAATGAACACCCCTATTTCTGAGTAAAGTAAAGTAATTTGTTCCTACGTCAACACTGTTTAGTGTTTAGACGTTGTTGTCATAATTAGAAGTTATGGGAAAATGGAATGAGAATGCATAGTAGGCGACCCTGAAAAAGGAGCTCACATTAGAAAACATTCAAATTCCAATTGAAGTTAGGTAGTAGCTGGCCGTCTTAACTCTTAAAGCAGCAGTCGCTTTTGAAAGCCTTGCACGTCCAGTTGGCTTAAACAGCTTCTTCTGTTATCGGAACAAATTTAGATAAGCTCTTACGGATTTAACAAATCTAGCTGTTAATAAAAAATAAAAAAAATACTATTTTGTCCTAGTGGAATCATGTGCTCTACGATTATAGATACCGAATTCCTATATTTTCTTCCTGGAAATCTGATGATAGTAGACTATCACTATCACTGCTTGCTGTTTTAATGAGGTTAGTAGCTTAATTAAAGTCCACTAGGAAATGTTATATAGTATTTTACATTATCTATAGGCATTCAATTTCAACGATGAGTTCTTTTTTGTTCAAAATAATCAAATTACAAGTACACGGAAAGAGGAAGCTGATCGAGGAGTCAAAATATTTCAATTGATTGCAACTTATTGTCATTTGCAAGTCAACTTGCAGGTACACATTTAAAGCGTTGTTAGGAGAGATATCATTATCCTCAACCTCAAGTCCCCACATTTCTATGGTCTCTTCATTTTGACTTTCTCAATATATACAATTAAGGTAGTTGACTTGAGAACATTTTTCAATATTTGTCATATATATTATTTATTACGAAGAGCTAATTAAATTTCATGATACATTTTCTTAATTATCACCAACACTATTTTCTTATCGAAATCTTTGAATTTATTATGTTATGCAACGAAATCAACGCAAAGAATTGTTATATAGCAGGAGAGTAATTTTTTTTCTAAAAAAAATTGACAGTCACTGCCAATATCTAAAATAAAAGAGTATTTTTTTTTCAGCTTTATACAATCTGTACAAAATGAACTCTAGATGTTAGAATTCATTGATGCAGTTGTTTATGACATAAAAAAGTGTCAGAAATTCGGTTCGATTATCTGAAATTTCAAGCTAGATTTATAATTGCATCAAATAATATCACCATGATACAACACTAGAATAGTTATATATTTAGATCCTTGTGAAATTAAATAGAACATCCCATAAAAAAAAAATTAAATAGAGCATCAAATTTATTCTATATATCACCCATTCTACTCTCATGAAAGACTTTTCAAACTATAGAGGTCTAATAATATAAAAAAAAAATTATAGAAATATGGAGATTAATTATATAGTATTCATAGCATTTTATAGAAAATTATATAGAAAATATATAGAAAATCATATATAAATAATGAAAATTTGAAAATAGTTCTAGACTTCTAGCCTATGAACTTTTTATTTCTTTCTTTCTTGTTTTACTTTGTTTTGCTTTATTAAAAAAAATATATTTTTAGTGGTTTTCAACTCTCATTCAGAAAAAGTTTGTACAAATTTCACACAAACGGCGACACCAAGCTCCATAATTATGCACTTGTCTCATTCAGAAAAAACTAGATCTTCTTCTTTGCTTTCACATCAGATGAAGGCGAATATATGCAGTTGCGGTAGAATTTCCCTTCTCAATAAGTTCTGAGTTTAACATTAATCTCACTTTTTTATTCTTCTCAGCCATATATTGTATCAGTAGTCTAAAATTATGAAAAATAATTTACAAGTTAAAATCATACCAGAAAAACAATTTAACATTAATGCAACAATTAATCGACGAGTTGTCACAAAAGAAAGTGCTAATCAAGTAAAACTCACAGTTTAGATTTTTTTTTTTTTTTTTGTTTAAAACCCGTAGGTATTTCATTGATCATGAGTATCAGCATACAAGCATTCATCTTAAATACAGAGCGGAGTAAGATTAAGAAAAAACCTAGAGACCTTGCATGTACACGTCTCTATTTGTTTGTTAACATGGCTGTTACTGCCTCTCTGAGAACAAAGGGAAGGTGAAACCAACATAGTCTACCTGCTCCTTTCGTGCCCAATTTGCGAGTAGGTGGGCCTCTGTATTCTCATCGCGATTACAAGCACTAAGGCGAGTAAACAAGCAAAACACCATCTAATATTCTAATAGCAATTAACAACCAAAACGAGACAAAGAGAGAAAGGATTACCACAGATAAACCGAGGTAATTAATGTCACCCCTAGCCACCGCCTCCTCCGGCCAACCCTGCTCAGCCCCACACACAAATATGTATTAAAACCGGAATAACTCAATTGACCTGGCCGATTATATCTAACAAGTTATGGGTACCTCACTAATCAATCTCTTAGTTTAAATTCGTATTACTTGAGTTATCACCTTAATTATTTCATGTTCGCTAGAAAAAAGTATGGATTAATATTTTCATAATTCATAACTAAAATATTAATATAGATAATATACTCTTAGCCATTAATTTGTAATCAGCGGTCCTATTAATGAATCAAAGGCTCGCCTTGCCGGATTGATGTGCGATCGATTCTGATATTATTGATTCCGGCAGTACTTAGCATGTATGTATGCAGCATTTCTTTGAAATTACGCTTTGTTTTATGGGCTTTATAAAAGTCATCTATTGTTAGCTCAACATTTATAAATTCGGGCTAACCCAACTTATACTTTTTATCTTGTGAGCTTTTTGTGGAGTTACTGAAGAGTAAAGATTGGCCCACCATTTATGGGCTTAGCTATCACTGGTCTTAGTTGTCTATACATAGGTTGAAGCAAAAACAACCATCAATTACTAGTATACTACCTTACAACTTTACTCTCATCATCATATTTAGCAACAAGTTGTCATAAAATTTACAAATTTAAAACGCACAAACACATAAGAAAAGAAGTTTGCACTTTATCCAATCAAGTGCTTATATTTTTTATATAACATATGTTTTGTAATGGTAAAGGTAATAGAGTAAGCCTATACTCGAACCTCTTATCACATTCTGCACAGGAGAACCAACGAAGAATAAATTACAAAAGCTTTCGGAAGACTGCTCAGGATAAAACGAAAATGTTTTCTTCTGAGAGAACAGCATAAAATTGGTCCAAATTCCATTTATCGTTAACGTAAGCTGTACTAAGTTTGGAATTCCATTTTTTTTTTTTTTAAATGTTTATTTTTATAAAGATTCCCATAAACTTTCACATTTATTTCGTTGCAGATGCTGCTTGAGGAAATTGAACAGGCATCTCTCGTTAAAGAGGCAAAACCCATCAATATATGTATTAAGCCTATGATTTATAAATGAGATTTGAATAGCTGAATAATTCAAATTCTGATATAAAATAGAGACTTGATCCCTATATTTCATCAAAATAAAATAATACAAATTCTATCAAAGCATCTCTACATTAGTACAATGACTACAAGCAAATAGTACCATTTTAATTGGTACAAGCAAGTTGGGAGAAAGCTCTACATCTACATAAAGACCCAAATCTTTAAAGCGCCCCACCAATTTTTCATTCCTCGAGACACCAAATGTGTGTTCCTTTTCTTTCTTTGACACTTTCTTTATTTTCATACAAGTCATTTGAAGAAGAAAATCTCTTTTTGAGATAAAGGAATGAAAAGAATTTTGATATTTCAATCAATTTTTCAGAAATATCTGCGTATGGATATACAAAAGTTATAATATAATAAAACAAAATACTTCTTCACCCCCCCATATTTTTTTGCAAAAAAATGACATAAAATGAATGAGTAAAATATTCTTTTTTTGAAAAAAAAAAGGAGGAAAAAAATAAAAAAAGAATTACTATGTTCGTTTCTATTCGGTTTATGAAATCATTTTGTTATATTTTTTATTATGGTTTGCTTGCTCTCTTCTACTTTCAAGAATGTTAGCATCTTATATCTAGCATGGAGCTCGTCTTCCGAAAGTTTCTTCCCACTGCCCAAATTAAAATAAAATAATAATAAATGATTTCTTAGAAATATGCCTAATTGACTACATTTCTTGCAGAATATGATATTAAACAAATATAGTACAGAATAAAAAAGACAAAACAATATTAACTAACCTCATAATGGTTGGGATGTCCCTCAGAGTTTCTCTAACAGCGCATCCGCTTCTCCCTCTATCTCCCTTCCTATACAGTGATTTAACAAAGAAATTAAGATAGAAAAGAGACCTCATTGACTGGAAGATTAAAAATAAGTTGCCTTTTGTAGGTCCCATGTAATCCGTGAAACTTTTAAGTAATTTTCTTTTTCAATTTTTCAGCCTGAACATATGATTTTAAGATTCAACAATCCAATAGCTTGAAATTGCAAATAGAAAAAATTTCAATAAAGGTGAAAGCACTGAATCATTATGGTTACCTATTAAACTATGCCGTCTATTGTCAATCACCTTATCAACACCAAACCAACCACAGAACACTAGGGTATGTGTGGCAGTATCAAATCTATTTTCTTCTAAACAGTTTCAATTCCAGCTAAACCATTGGTACCAAAATCCCTTTGTTGTCTGACTTAATTAATTGCAATACAAAACATAAAACTAACAAAAATTTTCATCATTGATCCATAAATAAATTGAAGTACCATGCCCCAATGTTAAATGAAATCCCTAATAACTGAACTTGCTGGTGTTGTGCAAAATTACAGAAATGGGAATACATCCTGGTTCATGGTGTTACAAGATAGTAGGATATAAAGAGTCATCCCCATTTCAAACTTTATTTCCTTGCAGACACAAACCCTGAGGTTGTGCCAGGAAGAGAACACTCACCTCTGTAGAGAGGAGTATGTCAGCTCAATTTTTAACAAGCATTGGCAGTTGTCAAGCTCATTATGCTTGATTTCAGCATAGTTATCGATCTCATACTGCAAAAGGGACATATATTGTTTAGTTCAATGGAATTTTCTTTTAATAAAGAGAAAATGAAAGAAACTTCAATATTCAATGCATGGAAGAACACAATGCAATAGCACCTAAAAGTTTGAAGAGATATAGTATGAGAAGAGCCAAGGCCCACCCTCTAAGAATCAAAGGAAATCTTCTGGAAACGAATGATACCAGCAGCCCCACCGTAACAAAGCCACCTTTCGGTGCCTTTATTTTTATTCCATCTCACTTTGTGCAATGCCACTAGTTTAGAAGGAAATCCATTGTCACAGCTATCATCTACTTCATGTAACATCCCCACATCGACATTATTTTCCTCGTCTCTATTTGGCGGAGGATTGGTTGCTGAAACTAGGGCTTTGTCATCACCTGACACATCAAGATAAAAATGAATATGGAAGAGTTAAGTTGGATCTACTAAATATATGAAATCAAAGTGAAGCATGTAAAAAGGTTTGTTTGCTTACCCATAATATACCGGCTAGGACCTTTAATAGGCTTAAGAGGAAGATTTGATATGATGGTGTTTCTAAATGGGGGACCAAGTTCAAGTATTCCTCCCCCATCTTTAAAATGATCACAAAGAAAGTATGGGGTTCGGTTCCGGGTCGGGTCTGCCTCCAAAAATCTTTCGGTAAGCTAGCAAAGTAAAGTAAAGATCAACAACAGCAAACACAAAATAAATGCTGGTGCATTGAGCCCATTTCAGTTTAGCTAGTTTAGAGATGATGGAAAACCAAGAGCAATAATAAGCATTTTACCTGAAATACAACGACAGAGCCATCCGTAACACAATAAGCTGCAAGACCTGATGGATGCATTAGCCACGGATCTCAGTAATTAATATCTTGTGCATTTTATTCACAAGTGGCTCTTAAAAACAGAAAACACCAAAAGAAGAAAAAGATAGAGCATTGAACCTGTCAGAGACGTATGGATGCTCCAAATAGCAAAAATGGACATGGTGTAAATAAATATACCCTCAAATTGCTTTCTTGGAAGTGGCATCCCCGTCACAGGCAAGTCGTTTGCTCCTTTCGGCAAGCTGAAAATCCTCATAGTTCCATCTTCCACGGTCATCAAAATGCATCTATGCAATTCAAACCAATAAAAAAGAAGTGTAATAAACCACTAGTTCTACCATGATAAATAAATTGTATGCAGATATCTTATGGTACCTTGGATCCTTCAACCAGTCAACACTCACCACAGCTTTATGAGCTGGATTTACTTCCCACAATGAATGGTAGGGATCTCTGTGTCACCAAAATTGTCACTTTAAGAAAATAATTAAACAAAAATAACCACAAAGGTTGATATTTGTCCGTAAAATCAAATAACTTTTAGTTGTATTTACATTGTTGATAATACTTGTAACTGTGTTTATTATTTAATCGGGATAATGCATACAAGGAACAGATATTTTAGCATGTACCTGATATCCCAAAATTTTAGACCTTCAGGACCGGCAACTACAAAGAGATTTGCATCTTCTGGATTCTCACTGGATATGCTTGCTGATTAATACTCGATTGGAGTAAATAAGAACAAAAAATTAAGTTGAGACACGCACCTGTCATGAGGAGCCCAAGCAAGTGATCTAATAGGAGAAGAGTCGGCTGTGAAGACAAGCAATGGCCTTGAGTCTGCAAGTATAACGTACAAAAGAGATGTAAATTAACCTAGCAACATCTAACTTGTGCATTATACAAAAAAATTCAAATCATGCTTAAATACCTTCACAAGTAGTATGAATTGCAAACTTCCATAAAGCAACCTGCAAAGTACATATTTGAATAACTATTCATGCTAATAAAGAATCTGACAATGCAACTTGACCACCGTATATCAAAATATTTTGAACAATGGCAAGTAAATTCTTATGGTATAAAAATTTAGATATATACCCATCATAACTTTTTTTATTAGATATTTACCCATCCAAACTTGAAAATTAGTTATTTGCCCATCAAAACTCACTAATTTTATTAATATCCCCATTTTCTAATTTTTTTCATTAAAAACACTTATTAATATTAATTAAAAATTAAATTGACAATTTTACCCTCAAAATTATGTATCACTATTCACTAATACCTCTTCCTGACCCTTCCTCTTCCCGAACAACCCTCCTCCATCCCGCTCAATTCCCATCCTGCCCGACCTTCCTCTTCCTGCACGCGACCCTTCTCCATCCCGCTCAATTCAGATCCTGCCTGACCTTCCTCTTCCTGCACGCGACCCTCCTCTTCCCACACAACCTTCCTCCACCCATAACGAAATCTCATAAATTAAGATCCAGACTAAGAGAGAATTAATCAAGGATGAGACGACTACTGTTCAATGCTTCCAGCACAACTTCTCTTTATTCAAGTGGACGATTTTTTTTTCTGATTACTAAAATTTGTTTGTTCGCTTATATGAAATCAGCATAAGAAAAATTCCAACTCCAAAATTTCTTACAAGACCAAAGCACTAATGGCATAAGTCAAAAGGTACAAAAACCATATCAAAGATAGCAGCAGCTTATTAGTTTCAACTTATCACACTCATTTCGTGATACATTGGATTACCTCTAAGCTCCAATTTGTTACATTGTTAAATTTTACAAATCAGTTCAGCAAATTTTATACAATTGCCGAACTAAACAATAAAGTTGGTACTAAATTTCATGAACCAGTATTTACTCTGCTTTTAACATCTGGACTTCTGAACTGGCCAGTTTCAACTCACTTATTAAAGTTGGGTAGCAGTCGCAACTGGTTAGTTTGCTTGGTATACAAAGCAAGCAACCATTTATGTTTTAATTAGTACAACGTAATGATTCTCATTACTAATAGATTCAAAATAGATTGAGTAAGAGATATAGTTTCTTGCATCCAAAAGAAGAGAGGAGAGGACGGACTTAAACGGGAGGCAAGAGAAGGGCATAGCTGTCTTTTTATTTATTTATTTATTTATTATTATTAATCAGTATTATTAATTGATTTAATTGAGTAATGAATATGTTTATCATATAGATCTATTTAGATGGGAAAATAACTAATTTTGATTTTTTTTATGGGGAAATATCTAATTGAAGAAGTTATGATGAGCATATATCTAAATTTCTCAATAATATTTACCGTGCCATCATGGCATCCAGCTAATATCATATCACCAGGAGGAGAGGTTGACCACTCAAGAGTCAGCGGAATACTGCATTACATTCAAACAAAGGAGTCCATAAAAAGATTAACTAATACAAAGCGGCAACAAAAAAGATAATCAATTTAAAATTTACATGCAAATGAAGTTACCTTTGCCTATTGCCAACTGTTAACTTTGAACATCTGAAGATGGCTTTCAATTTTAGAAACCTGGGGTCTGTACCCTGACCTCGGCCAGGGTTTGAACTATATAATCTCTGTACTGTGCTTGGAAATGGAACTTCCCATCTGCAGTGATAGCAACAGTGCATGCATCTCTTAGGAAAAAAGAAAAAAAGGCAACAAGAGAAAAGAAAAATGAAAACATATAACATACACTTCCAAAGATCCATCGCCCAATAGCGCCGCGAGATAGCCCATGCGAGCAGTGGAGCTGGTTGCAAAGGGTTTCCATTTTATATCCCATGCAACTTTACCGTAATGTGCCAAACAGAATACCAATTTTGGCAATAGCATCTCCTTTGAGCAACACACTGAGCTGGCCAACTTAACTTCTGCATTGCACTGAGTCTCAGTTAAATTTGGTTCTACTATCTGACACTCAGACGAGGTGACATACTCAACTATGTTGTTTTCTGCAGCAACAACAACAGGTTTCTGTATTGATCGTTTCTCTTTCAACCTTCTCTTGTTATGTTTCTTTTCATACAGAACAGCTAACGGCAATGCCACATCTAGTGGTTCAACTATTGGGAGAGGATTTGCTTCGTTGTCAACCGCATCATTATGCCCCTTTTGAGCCATTTCAAAACACTGTAAATCCTTATCCATATCTGCATTCAACTTGGCACCAGAAGCCACAGGGCACACTTCTTGGCTTCGGAAATTTCCTTTCTTACATCTACCTTTCCTGCCCTTTTGAGTTGATTTTGCATCAGGTGGAGGTAGCAAAGCAAGTGTAGTTCCAGTTCCCTCCAAATTAATGCTTACAGGTAAGAGCAGTTTATCTTCCTCTTCAATATTGGAGCTTTGTGCATACTTTCGCGGTCTACCCCTTTTCTTGGGCACTTTTGGGCATGTCTCCTCATCTGTAGGCCTTTTTCTGGGCCTCCCAATTTTCTTTTGTTTAGCAACTTGGCACCCGTTTGTTTCATCCATCAGGGAAACTTTTTTAGGCCTTCCTCTACGCTTAATCAAAGCTTGTGATTTTTGTTTATCATTTTCAACACCATCCTTAACAGTCAGAGCCTCTTTAGCTCTCCTTTTGACAACACGATAAGGAGGTTTAGACAATTCTACAGTCTCACTGGTGGTAACAAAACACCATATCTGTATAGCACCTCTTCCCTTCAAAGAAGCACCCATCTTATGATAATAGGACCCTGGCGGATGAGCTGACACTGCCAAATACTGCATGAATCCAAGGAAATTAAAGAATTAAAAGAAAATGAGATCAGTATAAATCGTTAGACTTAGATGGACAAAAAATTTAGATAGATAAATTTAGACAAAGAACGCAACCTCGCACGTTATGGCAGAAACAGGCTTGTCATCTGCTCGAGGGCACCAGTCTAATGCCCACACACTTCCTCCAGCACATAACACAAAATCACTGTACATAAAGTAACTATTTAACTGATAAAATAGATTGCGTCCATGAAAAACAAGTATGAACTACTTAATTTCACCACTCCACAATAACAATGCCCAATGCCAAATTTTCACCAAGGATGTCCAAATTCAAAACTACCCAGGTCTGGTATTGTTGTCCTGACTCAACCTGAGACCAGGTAAGGCTGGTCCAACAGGATAACCAATTGATTTCTCGTACCCATTAAGGCCCACCAATGTGTTAATCAATCGGTTTTAAATGATGATTTCTGATAATTGTTAACAATTACCAACTCTTAATCTTATTTTTTGTTTAAAAGAAAAAAATAGCACTGAATTTAAAACAAGTTAATGTCTTCAATCAATAAGTATCTAAAAAGATAATGATCAGTTCCAATTCCAAAATTAAATAATACTGGCATATTGGGAAGTTGTAAACCATAAAATTCATAGTTAGGGTCCTGCTCGGCTTTACTTTGACCTTACTGCTGCGTGGACTTGACCTGTTTCTCTGTTACATAATTAGGACATCAACCCAACCCAAACCTAACTCGATTGATTGCCACCTCGACAGGCACCAGTAAAAACTGCATGGACCAAGAACCAGCTGTGATAGGAATGATGTGATAAAATATTTAAAAAGAGATAAAGAAAAACCTGGTAGATGAATCTGCTTCTCCAGCCAACTTTCCGGCCTTGGGAATAGCTGCAGAAGAAAACTGTGGCAGCTTAAGTTCTTGCCTGACAGGACCTGGACTAATGCCGGTAACTACTCTTTCACTTTCACATGGAAAGCTCACAGTTCTTGGGTCATACTGGAAGTACTTCCATTCCCTACATATATAGTACATATATGATTTAACTTAAATAACAAACATCAGTTTCAATTCGAAAAGATCAGATCAAAGCAACAGTTGTTGGTTTATATATGTCAAATAATATAGTTTTAGGCACATAAATTATTGAGGCCAAATTGCCCATCACCTCACCTAACTAAAGCAAGGCTTGAGAAAGAAATAGTGTTGGGAAAGAAGGATAAGGCAAACCAAAAAATAAATAAATCATGACGCTATAAGGAAATACTTGAGGAAGGTGATCATAGAGGAGAAACGGTCGATGTCTGCCAAATCCAAGTCATGCTGAGATGAGGAAGAACACAGATTGCAAATGTAGTCCATATCGGAGAAGAAATTGTCGATGCAGTAATCAAATATTGTTACTTGGCCTTCTTGGCTTACATATTCCCCTCCCTTCCCTTTCACTTCCCCTTCCCCTTCCAATTCACTCTGGATCGAGCGTGCCGCCATGGCTTTTCAACAGAGAGAAGGAGCGGTTTTACCGGGGAGATTAGGAAATTATAATTTCGTTCAACAAGAAGTCGGAATATTTCGTCGCAGAGAAGCGCGGACAGTGAGCAGAGGAGGACAGCAGCCTGATTTCGAACAGGACGAGGACGCAACAGAGGTGGACTGCACGGAGCCGGCAGGCAGGCAGGATTCGCAATCGCACCGTCCCGTTAAGAAGCGCTGAGGAAGAGAAAGGTGGGGATACGAAGAGGAAAATTAGGCTTTGAGATTTGTGCCACATTTAAAAGAATGGCCCGGATCCACTAATTGTAAAAGAATTCTTTTTGGATAATAGAGAGGACGTGATATTGGGGAAGAGATCAAGAAGAAGCCCCCGGCTAACTCCGTGCCGTTTCTGATAAAGCTAGGTTTTATTTCTATCTTCTTCTTTTTCATTGGCCAAAGTCAAAAGACTGTACTGAGGTTTCTTAGATCGGAGAAAATACCGAGTTGCCCTTTTCACTTATATTTTTCCTATTCAATTGCTTGCTGCCAATCCTCAAATTCAAGTAGTGGTTCCTAGTTAAATTCGCCTCAAAGATTCCTTCTACAACTTGTAGGCCACGGTGAATTTGAGATATCCGTCAAGTTCGATCTGAAAGAGAGAAGGGGTAAGGGGCGGCGCTGGAATAATGCTGGCCCTGCGCTCTCTCCGAATAGGCACCGTACACGTAGGTAAGTTTGAGATATCTCGAGGGCATAATTTGGTTCGATGGTCAGATTAACCATATGATATTGAAAGGGGTTGCTTGAGTCCGTCAAATCCTGATTTTAACCCGTTTCTATCAATTAATTCATCTCTTCTCCGTTCCCTCCGACTCCGATTAAAGCCAAATTTTTCCGGAGGGAAATTAATTTCACGTATACTCCCAATAACCTGAAAATTACCTATTTCCTTTCTCTATTTTACTCACATGTTTACTCAATTTATTAAATTTTCTATATAAATTAGAGTAATTATATTGTTTCCCCAGTTTTAGTCCCCTATCTGTCCCCCCGATCTCTAACAACTAATTAGTTAACTATTAACTGTCTTTAATTATCCGTATTTTTTATCAACAAAAACTTCTAAATTTGCTCTCCTAAACTCTCATCTTCATCTTCTCTTCTCTCTCCATGTGAGCTCTCAAATTCATATTGCAAGTATTTGGAATATGAACTCTCCTCTTCATCTTCTCTTCTCTCTCCGCTCCAAACCCCAGCTCAAGACCATCTCTTTAGATCTAGGCATCTCTCCTAAATAACTATCGATCAAATCCCGCCTAGCTTCATGCGGAACCCTAAAAAATAGCTACAGATCTTATAAACTACTCTTCATCGTATAAGCTACATATCTTAAAAACTATAAGGGTTCAAGATGAGGTCGAGATGCAAAGGTGCAACGCCAGGTCACTTCGTATCAACTTTTAATTTTACCACTTCCTTACTTAATTGGGAAAATGAAAATTGGAATTTCCTTTAATCTATTTGCCGGTTACTAATGAATGGTATTCAAAATTGAATATATATATTAAAAAATTACTAAATGGGTCAAACCTCCTTTCACATGTTGAATTGATGACCGGCTTTGTACTAAAACACTACAATATTAAGCCTAATTAATTTTCCATGCCTAACAAACTGTGTTTGCTCTCTTTCACACACAAGATCTTTTCCGATGAACAAATCCTAAGGCCAGATAGACTTGGTACGTGCTAACCGGGTTGAGAAGACCAGCAAGGCTTTTGCTCGTTTAGTTTGCACCTAGTAAGTGTTCGACACAATGCCTCAGACAGTAAGTTACCTAGGACGTGTTCGATTCAATTCCTCACTGAGTAAGTATGAATACAAGACATTTTAAAAAATAATACTTGACATTTTAGAGATGAGTACTTGAGTTATGAATACTTGCTCGACGAGATATGAATACTTTCACGCTTAAGTATGAATACTAAGTGTTTTAGATATCAATAAATCATATAAAGTGTATATAAAAAGAATAATAACACAAATGAGTGGATATAAATATTTCATTTCTTAACTGTTGGTAAACATATGCATCACAGTAACACTAAAATTTGACCAAGTAGATATGAATACTTCCTATCTTAAAAATTGATAAAACATATGTATCACAGTAACAACAAAATTTGACCAAGTAGATATGAATACTTGTTGTCTTAACTATTGTTACTTACTGTTTCATATATTAATTATTTGAATATTGTCAATTTAAAAAACTGTTAAATTAAGATACTTTACAACGTAACAATTCATACTTCAGTTAGTAGTATGAATACTTTTCTCGGATCAATATGTTCAAGCATCAAACAAATTAATTGATTCAAACTGATTTACAACATAACAATTCACACTTCAATGTGTAAGTATGAATACTTGATATGTTATATATATATTTTTAGAAATACAAATGTCATATGTAAAGAATTCATACTTCACTTATAAGTATGAATACTTTATTAAGTATCTATCAATATATTCAAGCACCAAATAAATTAACTGATTAATTGATTTAAGTTACTTTACACCATAGCAGTTCACACTTCAATGCGTAAGATATGAATATTTCATGTTAGATATGAATACTTCTTGAAAGAGGTGGGGGTGATAGAGATGAATCTGACAATGAATTTTGAATTGTACAAATTATTTTGAACATGCATGAATACTTCGTAATTGTCAGTATGAATACTTCTTGGAAGAGGTGGGGTGAGAGAGGTGAATCTGACTTTGAATTTTGAATTATATAAATTATTTCAAACATGTATGAATACTTCGTAATTGTCAGTATGAATACTTCATTTGTTTAGATATGAATATTTCTTTATTTAGATATGAATAAAGCCTGTTAGGTATGAATATTTATACAAGTACAAATGATTTGAAATTCTTTCATATGATATTCCTTTATATATATATTAATATTTTGACATGATAGATTTCAATACTTAGGTATGAATAAAAATAGTATAGTGTCTTCATAAGAATAGGTGTTACAACAAATATGAATACATAACTTGTTATTATCATAATATTATTAATATGTATGTATTTAACATTACAGGTTGTCGAGATTGCTGCATTTCTCCTTCAAAGGGACACACCTGTCAAAAATGATGAGGAATGGTTTTATTTGACTGGAAAAGCATTGGTAAATTATTTATAATTTTTTTTTAAGTTTTTACTATGACCATATGAATATTTTTGAAATCATTTCTACTTGTTTCTATAATTTTTGTAGGATATTGGACATGTAAATCCAATGATGAAGCTATTTCCTGCACAGAGGAATTTATTTTCTGAGCAATTTGAAAGGGCAAAGTGGTTGTTTGTGCCATTGTGTGCACAAAAACATTGGATTCTTGCAGCCATTGATCTGCCTAACAAAAAGATTTTGCTGTACAACTCATTGAAAGATCAGAGTTTAAATCAGTATTACTTTGGTCCACACAGAAATACAATGCATTGGGTCAAATATTTCTTGTCTTGGAGGCTAGATACTTCATTATTCTCGTATGAATTTTAATCTTTCTCTCTATGAATACTTCATCATTCTCATATGATTTGTGAATTTTTTTTTTTTTGTTAATGAGGAGATGAAGAGTGGAATAATGTGGATTATACTTGGGTGGATTGTTCAACTCAAAAAGATTCAAATGATTGTGCAATTTTTGTGATTCGAATAATGGACTGCCTCAGCAGAAATGTGTCTTTTGATTTTGATCAGGTTTATTTTTGTTCCCTTTACCTTTTCAGATAATTATATAATTTCATTCTGTTTAATTCTTTTTTTATACTAATTACATGTTTATGTCAAAAACTTTAGGCCATGATATGCAAAGAGCGTCTACTACTTGTGTTTCGTATTCTTGTTGATGATAGGAATGATTTAAAATTTGTTCCAAATATGTGAGTTGTAAACTGTCTGTTATTTTTGTCTGATGATGGGTTAAGCTGGCTTTTGTTTTGTGGTTAACTTGTAGCAAATTGTTGTTATTTTTGTCTGATGGTGGGGTAACCCGACTTTTGTTTTGTGGTTAACTTGTAGCAAATTGTTAATTTTTGGTTAACTGGTAGCAAGACTTGTGTTTTGTGTTTAGTTTGTGGCAATAGTTTGGTAGCAAAAGTTCAGATGTGTAAAGCAAATTGTTTAGTTTAAAAAGATTTTACATGTGTAATGAAATTTGATATTTTGTAGCTATATATTTCTGTTTCTTTATATGAATACTGTACATTGCACATTTTTAAATATGTCAGTACATAGATATGAATACTTTATAAGATTGTGTATGTATACTTTCAAATAATAAGTATTCTTTTATATAGTTAGCACTATAGGCATAATTTGTTAGATATGAATATTTCTGACCTTGAAATAATATATGAGTACTTCCTCTGTTAACTTTCGAAATTCCATGTATATTGACTAAATATGAATAAATAACTGATTAGAAATTTCCGAAAATGTCGCTTTCAAAAAACGGTTACAGTCCCCCAATCCAGCCTATGTTCGTCCCCAAAACTAATGGTCCCCAACAATTAGTGTTTATGTTTGACCAATAATATGGATAAAAACAATAGTTAATTCCATAGGTATGAATACTATACCTGTCAACGTTTAATATAATCATAATCAGCCCTGCTGGTTGCCAGTTGTCCAAGTCAGTTAGTGTCCCTGTCACAACTTTTTTGTCTTTTAGTGGGGGGACGTTTAGGGGACTGATATAGGGGGACTATTAGTCGATCCCTATAAATTAATACATGTTAATTGTATTATTTATCATTACCGGAATTTTTATTTTTATCATCTTAAATATATATATATATAATGAGGTTGGCTAAGATCAAAGTGGTAGTTCTTGAGCTTTGGTACTACCAATTCGTTTTTAAATTTTTAAATTTCAAAACGTCAATCCGAGCCGTTCAAGTTGTTCTCCATATTAAATTGTGCTTGGAGACCAAATTTTACATTTTTCTGAATTTTTTTACTATTTATTAAGCCACTTTGAAAATAGCTGATCCAACGGTGGCTTCTGATTTTACTGTTTTGTTATGCCACCGTTGGATCAACGATTTTCAAAGTGGCTTAATAAATAGTAAAAAAATTCAGAAAAATGTAAAATTTGGTCTCCAAGCACAATTTAATATGGAGAACAACTTGAACGGTTCGGATCGACATTTTGAACTTTGAAAATAAAAAAACGAATTGGTAGCACCAAAGCTCAGGAACTACCACTTTGATCTTAGCCAACCTCTATATATATATATATATATAGAGTGACTAATATCAAAACGTTTGTTCCAACCCTCAGGAACAAATGGTTCAGTTCTCCAATTTGCAAAGTCCAAACGACCAATCCGAACCGTTAGATGTTTAATCCATATTGAAATGTGCTTGGAGACCAAATTTTACATTTTTTGGAATTTTTTTGCAATTTATTAAGATGGTTTGAAATCGCTGTTTTCCAGTGGTGCAGAATTTTAATAAAAACAACGATTTTCAAACCATCTTAATAAATAGCAAAAAAATTCCCAAAAATGTAAAATTTGGTCTCCAAGCACATTTCAATATGGATTAAACATCTAACGGTTCGGATCGGTCGTTTGGACTTTGCAAATTGGAAAATTACTTGGTTGCACGGGAGGGTTTGGTGCAAACGTTTTGATATTAGCCTATCTATATATATATATATATATATATATCAAATAACCACGACTTACTTAAAATTCCATTTTTATCATGTCCGCAATTTGAAAAACAATTTCTCTCAGCACTGCTCAAGAAGGATTAAAAAATAGATTTCTGACATAATTTGATCGCCAAGTTTGTTTGAGAGTCACTGACAATTTTGGTTAGCAGTTCAAAATAGTTGTAATTTTTTTTTGTCAACGCCGCTTCTGACATAACAAAAAAGAAAAGGAAATTGTCTGCAACTTGAAACTGCGAACCTCCAAACTACATGTGTCAAAAAATAAAATTTATCATAATCTGTAGTTATTTGGTTTATCATTTTTTCTTAATTGGTAAAAATAAAAATTTCCTGTTAATTATCATTATACTAATGTTAGTATTTTGAGAAAAGAAAATTGTGTCCGAAATTTGTTGAACACAAATTATTTTATAAAATCAGAAGAAAACTTGTTTTTGTTATCTTGATTCCAATTATGAGGGTGAAGGTCTAATAATATTTGTAGTTAAAACGATATTTTCAAATTTCAACAAAACTTAAAACATGTCGCAAATAGATCTTAAAGAAAAACTTGATTATAAGTTAATTGTCGTAATTTAGTTGTCATTAATCATTATAAGCATGCGTTACTTCTCAATGATCAAATATTAATCTAATGTGTTCAGATAATATTTTTTATGTGAAAGGCCTTAAATTTAACATCCAACTAAATATCTTTTAATGAACACTTAAATTAAAAGATTTTGATCTCTATCTTTATCAATTCTGAAACTAACTTATACAGAGGGTCTTTTTTACCAACAGTTATTTGTGTTCGCATATAATAAACTTGTTAGATGCAGAGAGCTCTCCTCATAAGCTCCGCTTCTTTCCTTGTAAACTCCGCTTCAGAAATTTTGAGAGAATATGAAAAAGCAGTTTTGAGAGTCATCCGTCTGCATCTTTTCTCCGTTCCGCCATGCCACCTCTATATATCCTTCTTCTCGTCCTCCCGGTTCATTTCGACTTGTTTTATTTGAGCGGAGATTCTGTCATTACTTAATGCTCCGTCTCACGTTTAAGCAGGTACTTCCGTCCAACGGATCTAACCACCACTCGTCGGTCCATCTCGACTTACTCCAACCCAGCAGGTGCTTCCATTTAGGATCCGGTCATCGCTTATCGATCCACTTCGACTTTCCGGATTCGGCTGAGGGTGTTGTAAATTTGCTCCACCCTTCATAATATCTAATATAACTATATATGAATAAGGTAAGTGTTCTGTGGTTGTGGCCGATGATGATGATAATGATGATGTGTTTTCTTCTTCCTCCTTCCTCCCCTCCTCCTGTCTTTATGTCTCTTTCTACTGTTGTGTCCTCCTGTGAGGTGATTGTCCTGGTCCGGTCAACTCAACTCCCGGTCTGGTTTGATTCAGTGCCTCGTCGGCTGAGTGGTGACTATCCTAGTTCGGTTGATTCAGTTCCCTGATCGGTTCGATTCAGTGCCTTCTCGACTGAAGTGGTGACTGTCCTGGTCCGGTTGATTTAGTTCCTGGTTCGGTATGATTCAGTGTCTCTCGAGTGCGTACTCTTCTAGGCGGTGTTGACACGGTGTAGTCACACTCGCTCTACTGCTACGTTTGCATATCAAGAGAAGATAATGAACATGCCCATTGACTTGCTAATATGGCGCAAACCGAACATTTCGCAACTATTGGTTTTACTTTTCATCTTCCCTGTAATTTTTAGCAGTGAGAGATTTTACAAGTAGTCCAATGTATAGGATACTATCTTTGTGTAATAGGAATACCTACGTTAGAATAGACTTGTAATTTACTCTGATGTTTAATGATATCGCCTAAGGGCTTACAACCAAAAAAAAAATTTGTTAGATGCATCTCCTTAAAAGAGAGATAGAAAGGACTTCAGATTTTAATATATTTTCATAATAGTATTTGAAAGGGAATTCTATCATTTTTTCTCCGCAACAATTCTTACAAAGTGAAAATCAGTCTTTGATCAAATAACAAAGACAATGTTCTATTTGTGGAAGATGTCAGGTTCAAAACCCAATAAGAGAACCCAATGAATATAATTTCTCGCCTAGGGAACTCCGCTGGAAAGAAAAATTGATCAAAAGGTGAAGACGAAGACGGAGCTGGTTTGAGAGTCGTTTCGTGACCGGCTGCTCCATCCTGCCCCTCCACTTGTCCCCCCTCGTCAGCCCAGTTCATCTTGCTTTGTCTCAATTGAGCGGATGGCTCCGTTTAAGGGTTTTGTTGCTTGTTATCTTTTTCGTTCGTCTCGACTCTTTGGGTTTGACTGAGGGTTTGTGAATTCATTTCACCTTGTAGTATCTACTATATCTATATGTGAATAAGATATGCATTTTTGGTTGTTGTCGATGATGAGAACGCAAAGAGTTGTCTCCTTTCTTCTCTCTTTTTTCTTCTTCCTCTCTGAGTGAGTGGTGACTGTTCTGGTCCGGTTGATTCAGTTCTCGGTTCCGATTTGATTTAGTGCCATCTCGACTGACTAGTGACTAACATGGTTTGTTTTGATTCAGTGCCCTCTTCTTTCTCCACTCTGAGTGGTGACTGTCCCGATCTGATTTGATTCAGTGCCTCTCGACTGTGAATCCCTCTAGGCAGCGTTGAATTCGGAAGGAAGAAGACGTTTCGGCCTCAAGGAAGGGTTCGACGCGGAGTAGTCCACGAGCTATGCAACTCGAAAAAATTACTGCTGTGTCTACATTATCAAAAAAGAAAATCGGAAGACCCATCTACTTGTTATTGGGGCGCGAATAGACCAATTCGCATTCTCTGACTTCACGTATCTTTTATTTCTAAACATAGCAAATTAGATGATTGTACAAGTAGCTCAATGTATAAGTTTTAATACTTTTTTTTTAATTTAAACAAAAGAATCGTATATAATAGCTATTTTGTAAATCATCGGATTAATGCAATCACCTACGGGCTTTTCAACCAAAAAAAAAGTGAATATAAAAAATAGTTTGAAGATAAATAACTGGAAAGACGAAAGGCTAGAACCAACAGACGAAAGGTTAGCACCAACAGGAACGAACTTCAGAACCAACCAATAAGCTCATTAATCTTCACAATAACTTAAAAGGAAAATTTCTAGTGTGCCCATGTAAAATTTTAAAATAGCCAATGTCCCCATTAAAACAACATAATAGCTAATATCCTCATCAAAACTTTGCATTATTTCTTTTATCCCCATTTTACCTATTTAACTCTTTATTTAATTATTTTAATATTAAATGGACAAATTTACCCTCTCCTTCTTCAAACCTTCAATACCTTCCTCCAAAAATATTTTTTTTCATACTCGCCTCTTTTCCCCGACCTCTTTCTCGCCCTCTCCTCTCACTTAACCTTTAATCTCCAAGACCATCTCCTACCCTCTCCTCTTGCGAGTGCGTATCCTCTAAGTGTTGGGGTTTCGCGGTGCTAACCAAAACCCCTTTTAGGCTTAAGGTGCGGAATGACCGTAGAACAAAAATTTCTATGGCCAACTTAAGCTCAGGATTAAACTGGGTATGTCAGGAAACTTTCCAAGGCGGTCCACCTTCAGTATTCCTTTGGCATCAAAACCCAATTTAATCCTTTTACAGATCTACTCCATGATTGATTTCTAAAACTTTAATCTACTTACAAATTAAATAGATTAATATAACATATTTATACCTTGTTTCCAAATCACAGTTGGAATGCAGACCGAGCGAGTAGAGCCTCACCAGGGAAGGAATCGACTCGGAACGGAGCATCAGACGTCTGATGCCTCTATCAGTTATCCACCAGGACTAACCGGAGAGCGGTTTATTTCTTCTGCCAGAAATACCGTAAACCGCGGAATTCTGCAAAAATACTATTCATGGGAAAAAGACGAAAACCCGTAAACACGAATTTTCGGTTGCTCAGTTTCATCAATATGCAAAACTGACATACCGCTAAATTCGGTAAAACACTATTCATCGATCCCACAACAACCCGCAAGATTATACGTTAACTACGTATAACTTTCTTTTCTCAACCGAAACACTATTTGGGAGAGAAACCGAGAAAGAGAGAAAATACTGATCCGTTTCGACACGAAACCGGTACGAATGAATTAGTTAATTTCTCTCTACCCCTCCACCCCTATTTATAGGGTTTAGGGTCGGTTGCCAAAAGACCAAAATGCCCTCCAAGTTCGGCCTATTTACAAGGTATGCCATTGACACCTCATCCTTTTATATGTGAAATGACCAAAATACCCCTTCCACACCCTTCCACACTCTTCTCCATGTTTCTACACATGCAGGTGGCATAGGTGTGAAATGACCATTTTGCCCTTGTGGATAGGATTGATGACATGTCATCTGGATAGGATCAATGACATGTCATGCGGATAAGGACGAATCTGAAAAGACCCGAATGCCCTCGGCCCGAACACAAATAATATTCGTATAATTATTCTGAACAATTATATATATATTTTTCTTGCGGTTTGTTGTTTCAGTAATTTATACAACGTGTCCTGCACATTTATAAATTAACCGGTTAACTTTTATACAACGTGTCACACACGTTTATAAATTAACCAATGTTTTTGCTTGTTATTTTTACATAACATTTATAATTTAATTATAACACGTATAATTAATTATAACCATCTTACTATTGATCATAACCAATTTATAATCAATCACAATAAGATTCTCCGATTAACTCCTATATGGTGTGACCCAATAGAATCTGTGTTATGTTGGTAAATAGAGTTAAAACTGTTTTAACTTCTATAATCATGGGTGGCATCTGGCAACACATCATGACCATCCAATTACACAGATGATGTTGTACTGTACAATATCACGATCCAGTAAACAATTTACTTGTGTCTGTTCTTCTGTCTCATAGCTATCAGATTAGTTTCAAGGTAGATGTGTGTCATCCTTGCTAACTGAATCTTTTCTTGATCTTGAGCAGATTATCAAATATAATTACTCTTGTAATTATACCGCTAGCAGATAATCTAACTCTACCAAGGGGCCCAGTGATGCTATAGCTCGTATAGAGATACGAGGGACAAATAGTATTCTTGGTAAACTATCACTTCCTCAGCTAAGCTATACATATGGAAAAGCTACCGTTATGACTGCTTTTTACGGACAGCGGTGGATAACAATCACACATACATATTTCTCAGTGGGAACGATAAATACCTCATACTGTAGAGCGTGACACTGAATGAAAACATAAATGACACGAACACAATTCTATTTAATGTTTCATTCGGGGTCTGTCAAATACCATGTTCCTAGAACATGTATCTATGTGATTAAAATGACATCTCGTGTCAGGTGGTTTGTAAAACTTAACCATCTTTTAATCCACATACTAACCTTATCGCGGTAATTAGTGTTCCTGCTAATTACCTTGGTCAGTGACTTTTTAAGAGTATATATTATCTATATTATGGAGTTTCACAATTTCAGTCATGAACTCGAAATGATCCATAAATTCAATAATACTCAAGGCAACAAAATGATATATAAATAAACATTCAATTCATGAACAAAGCTTTATGATAATTTATCGTATTATTGACTTCTAGATTATTACAAACTAACACTAAGATATATCTCATATTTTGCGTGACCGACATGTCCGGTGCCTATTCAGGGGTGACATAAGGGGCCAGTATTATTTGAGCTTTGAGATTCGCACAGAACGTATTGCAACGGTTGAGATTTTTCCAAAAAGTCACGCAAAATATGAGATATCTCAGAGGATGCGAATTCCTCATCTTGCTCTCAACAACAAGCATCAAATAAATTTTCTTTTTCCAAAAGAGACTCGTCTCCAGTTTTCTCCCGGCTCATTTTATCTCTTTGATGGACATAAGTACATAACTGCCAAAATGTATATTTTTTATGACAAAAACGCTTCAATAGCTAGAAATTTCAAATTGTAATGTGTAATATTATTTCATCTTTATCAAATAAGAAAGCCATGTATCCTTGCACAAAAAAATTGAATAATTGTAGTCCTACAAAAGGACGGTTTGGCATTTATTTTTTTGCTTACTATACATGAAATACTTAAAAAGAAAGGCTGTAGATTTGCACATTTTGAAAAAATGATAGATATATATTTTGAATTGATACATTTGGGCAGTGGAGAATTAGATTTCAAAGCCTTTGAACCATATTTAACGGTCAGTATCAATTATGGAAGTGCTGATACAGTTCTCTATATTGGCTGATTAATTGAGGATTAATTTGGTGAATTTAAGAGATATTAAGGACTATTATGCTTTTGTAATACTGATTGCTCATTTCTCTTCTTTGCAGGTGTTGGATTTATTAAATGGTACGTCCGTTATGGGAAACCCAAATTCAAAACCCGACCCGTTATGAATAGATGACATTCCATTATGAAAAGGTGCATTGGTTTTATATAAACCATCCATATCTGTCTCTCTCTCTCTCTCTCTCCATCAGATAAAAAATGAAATAGTAACTGAAAGAGAGAGAAAAGTAACAGAGCGCCAAGATACTCTGTTAATAGTTGAAGGTCTTAGGTCGTGAAAAACGCAGGGCTTCCGCCTTCGGTTTGTGATTCCTTGCAGAACCAGTGATACTGCTACGCTCACAAAATCCGCTTCCGCACGAATATTAACGGAGTAATTTGTAAGTTCAATCCGTTAATTAACAGCAGGTGACATAGGTCGATGGGTTGTAAGTTTGCTTGACCAGGTAACTAAAATTAATGATAATTCTTAATCTAGAGCTATTGGTGACAGTAGCCTTATAGATTATTAGGCAATAAGAAGTTTTTTTTTTGGGGGATTTGATTTGCACTTAATCATGCAACTAAAATAAATGGTAATTCTAAATGTAAAAAATTAGCTTTATATATACTAAGATATAAGATTATATTTGTTTGTATATAGTTTGCAGTTGATCATGTAATTAATATGAATGATAATTTTGAAATCTAAAAAGGAGATATTGGCCATAAGTGAGGCTAAGATATTGGAGACAGAGGCTGACAGTTGTCCCTCTCGGAGAAGAGAAGTTGGAGATGGAGAAGAGAAGAGAAGAGAAGTCGGGGAGAGAGAGTGTTTCATGAAAAAAAATAAGAAATCGCGCACTCTAGGTGATTACCGTCGCTCGGGAACAAAGAAAATCCACGTATTTTTTGGCTATCGCAATAGCCACAAATGAAGTAATCAGGATAGCAAGGAATCGTTGATTATCATGTGTATTCCCTTCTAAATTTTGCCAAACGCAGGAATCAATTTCCAGGGAATCGGAATGCCTAGGAATCACCGTCCTAAAGCTTGAACCAAATGCCTCCTTAGGATAAAACTAATTTTGTTACTTTTAAAAAATAAATAAATAAGATAACTAGCATTTGGTCTAGTGGCAAAGGCACAGGGTTTCTATGTGAGATGTTATGAGTTCGAAACTAGATAGAAAAAATCATTTCTTATAATAACAAGAGTATTAAATAATTGAATGACTAAAAATAAAAATAAAGAAAGTATCTTGCAATCCACGAATAAGTAAACTAAAGTCGCAGATGCGGAGCTAGAAACTTCATATTGAAGAGGCTTTTAGTGTTTTTATTAGGAGGCTGAAAAGTAACATATGTAAAAATTTCAAAATTGAATAAACAAAATTTTCAATTTATAGGCGAGGTTTTTAGTCCATTTTCCCTGACTACCTTTCGTTTTTGTTAAAACCGCTTTATAATATTTATGTTTGATAAATTTGATGCTTTTACTTTATTCCACTTGTAAAATAGTCTATTTTACTTCACCTTAAAATATCACTTCTATTAAATGCATTAAATATTTATAAATATCGGATTGATTTCTTTTAATATTATAGAGTAGAACTAGGGTGTTCTCAAGCTCACCAAATTCTTTATGAGTTGTTTTCAAATCACAAATTAAATTGCTAAAACAGATTTATATTACAAGTGATGTGTTTGCAATACAAATTTAAATGTTCAAATTAATTTAATATAAAATAAAGTAGAAAAAAAATACAAAAATGAATAATTTTTGTTTTTTGAAAAAAAAATGCACGAAACACCACCCTATGACATTAGCATGAAACAGTAAGTTACAAATTAGCTTACTACCCAACTACTAAGAGCATCTTTATTCCAGAAATTACATAGTAATTAATTACAGCTGTTTAGGAGATAATAGAAATTAAATTTGGAATAATTTCTAAACCGCTTTATTCTTGAAACCTTTTAATTTATTTTGAGCTCCACATGACCACATCAGTAGTAATATTATTTCTTTATTTTACTGAGAAAGTGCGATAGAGATTTCAATGAATAATAATTAAAAAATGTACCATACTGGTGGTTAAAAATCAGTTTCTAATAAGAAATTTGTTTTTAATTTGAAATTTTTTGTGCATCCGTAAATTTAAATTAGAAATTCATATAATTTCTGGGATTGAGTATTGAGATGCTCTAACCCTAAACCCTGACCCAATAAAAAAGCCTAACCGAATTAAATCCATTTCAGCCCGTTTTTTAACTTTGTCTTCGGCCCAGCCGAGCCCAGTCAAAATTCAAACAATATTTCAACCGAGCTCCATAATTTTAAATCCATTTTTTGCCCTTAAGGCCGTGCTCCAGACGGGGAAGAAATTCCTTCATTAAAAGAAAGGAACGGAAACGAAGGGTAGGAGGAGAAGATAGCGGGCTGCCCACGTTGCGATCCTGTTCCAGAGAAAGATAATCGGAGAGGGAAGGAGAGGAACGCGCTACTGTAACGAGAGTAAACCACTATGCAAAGCTGCGAAATTCGTAACATCCGATTTGAAATGTAAAATTTACTGTAGCGAGAAAAACAGCACCGGAGCTCTTCCTTCCTCTGAGTTCAATATTTGTGGAGCACAGCGGCACAGCCTAAGTCCCCTGACAAGGGAAATTTACCAAGGCCCTAATTTTAACATATTATCCCCTTTGATTTTATGAAATTGCAATTTTGTGACTGTCTTTATATAACATAACAGTAACCCGATTTCATTGGGACTGACTGATACCAGTTCCTGATTCCCATCACAAGGCCAACACACCATCCGCTTCATCAATTCGAGTGCGCAAAGTGTCAAATGCTCAAATCTCAGTATTTTTCTTTTCGCATCACTTTTTTTTTAAAGATTAGATATTTTAAATGCTAACTAATAATTTCATTGATAAAAAAAAGTATTTACAATGAGTCAAATAAGTCTAATTTCTAAATCTAACTCTTTTATTCTCATTAATTTATCTAAACTATTTTTATCATTTAATCATACTTATTTACACTCTTAAACACTCTATACATCACTCTCTAACCCTCTCCACGATTGAATTTGTTTTCGTTCGATAATCGTCGCACTCCGATGATCCGAACTACTCACCGCCGCGCTTTAACGGTCCGATCTACTCACCGCAGCACTTTGACGGTCCAATCTACTCATCACAATGCTTCAACGACCAGATCTACTCACCGTCACTCTCCGATGACCAGATCAACTCACCGCCTCGCTCTGATTGAAATGAGTAAAGACTGTACGCTCCAAATTCGACGATACCACACTTTCAGCTTCGATTAACTGTACTTAGCTCGGCTCCCTCTCCTCTCTCATTCTCTTCTTCACTCAAGAAAATAGAGACAAGAAACGAGAGTATGAAATTTTCTTAGGTGACACTAAGAAAAGAGAGGAGAGAGGAGCGAAAATCCTTTTTGCATCCCTGACCATACATACTCTCCCTACTTCAAATGAGAACCTTGACACTTATTTTTTTTATAAAACATAAATAAATAAAGGAATGATTACTCGTCAAATTACAAAAACCGTAAGAACTGAAAATTATTTTCGATTAGTACAAATGGCCACAATCTCTAATTCCCCACATACAACAATTTTTTTTTGTCGTAACTGAATAGAATTTTCAGTTACCGTTTTATTTTTTCCTTTCCTGATAACTGAAAATTATATACGGTTATCATCTCTCTCTCTCTTTTTTTTTTTTCTCTGGTAACCGAAAATTATATACGGCTACCATTTTTTTGTTTATCTATGGGATCACGTTGTGTGGGCGTTTATATAAGGGAGCAACCGAAAATAATTTTTAATTATAATAGTTTTTGTAATTTGAAGAGTTAATCAATCTAATTTTTTTTTATTAATTTACATTTATTAAAAAAAAAAGAACCTCTACCTACTTAGTTCATAGTATCTAACCCGATTGCAGATTAAAGCTACACTTGGGAGTAGGGGTGCACAAAAAATTCGAGATTCGTGATTTGATTCGAGTTCGATTCGAAAAAGTTCGAAAAAAATTCGATTCGAAAGTAATTCGGTTCGAAATTAATTCAAACCAGTTCGATTCGAAATTAATTCAATTTCGAATTCGAACCAGGCCCAATTCGATTCGTGTGGTTCGCGAATCTGGCCCAGTTCGATTCGTTAGCTTTGTTCTCTATTTTGCAGATATGTAGCCCATTAATTTTACCGGCCCGTTAAATTATTGAGAAGAAGGGCCCGTTAAATTCACTGAGAAGAAGGGGCACGCATTAAATTAGCGTTATGCGGAACAGCTATCAAGGAGCTGTATTCACCCTCCCTTCGTTTACGCGTGGCCAAATTCCCGTGCCCAATTCATTTACGCGGCCCTTCATCTTTCTCCCCTCTCTTCGTCTTCTCCCCTCCCTGCTTTCATGAAATCGCAGCTCAATTCATTTATGTGTGCTCAATTTAAACTTTAAATCACTCTTCTTTTATGAAATCGCAGCAGATTTATTTCCCTTTAAGCTTTAAGTTTTCAATTTAAGCTCTCTCTTTCCTTTTAAGCTTTCAATTTCGAACTAATTTCGAATCAAATCGAACTAGTTCGAATTATAGCGAATCGAATTCGAATTGACCTTTTAGGTTTGAAATCTATTTCAATTTCGAATTGGGTTCGGTTCGAAATAATTTCGAATTCGAATTCGAACTAGGCCTACTTCGATTTGGTTCAGTTCGTTTGGAGCCCTACTTGGGAGCTTATATGATAATTACAAAGCTATTTGGCAAACAGTTCAATTTTAACCAGTAAAAAAATAAACGCATTAAAATGAACATATAAACTTTTTTTTTTAACTACTTGATTTTATATTAAATTAAGTTGAAAATTTATTTTTTAATATGTAAAGGCCTCACACACGTTCAACAATTTATATTCTTTGTTGGAATTCATTCTAATGAGTCCGGCTAATATGACATTGGTGTCATATGACACTAACTTTAAAATTGATTAAATTTTATACTAGCCATACTCCATTCTAATATATATTGAAATTAAACTCACTAAAAAACTAAATAAATTTAAGAACCCTAATCTCGAATGTCTTTTTAATAATACGAGATTAGTGTTTATTTGTAACTAATTAGTTCTATTCTTAAATTATCACCAAATAGAACACTAATTTTGAATCTCTTGTTCTTTACGTCAGCTGTAGTAATTTGGATTTTCATTTGAACTGTGTTAAACTGTTAATTGATAAAATTTGAATTCTCAAAAATATTTCTTACGAAATATAGCACGAGTTTTTTTAATAGAATATTCTATGCTCTCTTTTTCTGAGAGGCACCGACAAAGGAACTTTTTGTTCAAACTTTTAACTGAAAAGTAGGAGGTATCCAGTGTTATACAAAACTGGAGACCGCCATAACCAAACCCTGTCTTGTATTTTTGTTCCTCTCTCTGCAATCTCCATTATTATAAGCTCCTGTTTTGTTTGACTTGAAAGCCAAGATCTGTCAGGTTTCATGGGAACCTGTCTCCTGCTTATTTCCATATTATTATAGATCTCAATGTTTTAACTTATTATCCCTGGCTAAACTTCATTTTTGTCGTTTAATCATTGGCATTGTTTATTTTGTTTTGTGCCGTACACTTTGGATGAATTTGGCATTTTTAAATAGCATAGCATGCATGTAGGAGTGCAAAAAAAATTCGTTGTTTGTAATTCGATTTGAGTTTAATTCAGTTGGTACTGAAACAAATCAAATCAGTTTGGTTCGAATCTTATTCAAATTAAACTCAAACTCAATATATTCATTCGAAATTGACTCACAAACTATTTAGGTTCGAATCTCAAATAATGCAACTAATAGATTCAACCATTAATCTTTAATAATGCATGAACCAAACTTATATTACAGCTCAAAATTATTAATATAATGGTAATTTATAATAGAAAAATATTTAGGAGCGTAACAAATTAACAATGGAATAAGTTACATTTAACTAGGTCCATGTCGTGATTTTAATCGATCCAACAGCGTAAAATGTAAGGAAATTTTGAACTAGTCCATAATTCATTAGTGTGAATTCGTGAAAGGTAAAAAGAAACTGTGTGAATTTTGTTTCACAAGAAGAAAAATAATGCATAAACTATCGGTATAACTAGGACTGCCAAAAAAAATTGAAGTTTGTAATTCGACTGACTTCAATTCAAAAAAATTTGTAGTTCACAATTTAAAATTAGTTCGATTTGAAAAAAACCAAACCAGTTCGATTCGAATCTTATTCAAACTCAGACTCAAACTGAAATAAGTTCAATTCGGTTTGATTTGTTTACAGCCCTACATGCATGCATACAATGCTTTGCAGCGTAAATTTTGCAGTTTGCCAATAAAAAGAAAATTATGTTGTAAGAACAAAAAAATAAATAACCAAAACTGAATTGCTACAAATTGTATATTTCGCCGATCAAGCTGGATGAACTGAGGTATTGGAAAAAAATGTAATCAAATTCATTGAACCAATCTAATTTAAAAAAGAGGAGAGTTCAAATGCTTCTATTTTTTGTGTCTCCATTATGCTTCTATTTGTAAGAACTTTAATAATTCAAAATTTAAAACTTAAAAGTTAAAATAAAACCATTGAATATGATCTACATTATTTTATCAATGCACGTGTAAAAAATTTATGACATTTCAACTTTGTTTTGGTTGACATCAAGAACTTGTAAAAACGTACTAATGTGGGTAATTTATAGATATTGATTTTTCAAATAATTGATTCATATAAAAACAAAATCAAAATGATATTTTTTTTATGAGCACATATAGAAAATAACATAGATCACGTCTAACAGTTTTATTTTGATGTCTATGATTTAAATTTAATTTATTAATTTTTAAAAATAAAGACATTGTGGAGGCACAAAAAATAAAGGCATTTGAACCCTAATCTTTAAAAAATGTCACATCAAATTTTGCAAATACTAATTTCAGAGATACAATGGTAATTAATAATTGTAAGATTATTAGTTCTAAATATTTTTTTAGTATGTTAGCGAAATTAATACTAAAGATATATCTATAACATAGAAAAAATTTCCGAAATTCAAACATAACATTAATTGTCAAAATCTAATAAAATGATACTACTTCGATTTTTTTTTATAAACCATAAATAATTAAATGAATTTTACATAACCAATATGATTACTTTTTTTTTTTTAAAAACATAAGGACCGGACGGTCTGTTCGGTCTCACAATCAGCTTTTCCCAGACCGGATGGACCGTTCGGTCTCAAATTTTTTTTTTTTATAAAACAAAATTTTTTTAATTTTTTTATTTTTTGTATTAAAATATTAGAAATGTTGAATATATTTCTTTGAAAAATAGATGAAATACAATATAATTTGATTTATTAGAAAGACTGCAACAAATAACCCGGATCAATATTTTTCAGATCGGGTTTTTCGCGGCAGTAAGAAAAATTAATATATTTCTTTATGTGTTATTGGAAAAAAAATAAAAATGCTTAGATTCTGAGTTATTGATCCCGATTCAAAAGTCACTTCTAGATAATCCAGAAAATATTGTGATCCTTCTAGTACATTTAATTTATGAAAAGTTGTATCTATTTTTGAAAAAAACAAAAACTTTAAGTTATTTAATGATTATTATTCAAAAAGAATTCTCAAAATAGATACAATTTTTTATAAATTAAATGTCCTAGAAGGATCACAATATTTTATGGATTACCTAGAAGTGACTTTTGAACCGGGATCAATAACTCAAAATCTAAGCATTTTTATTTTTTTTCCAATAACACAAAGAAATATATTAATTTTTCTTACAGCCGCGAAAAACTCGATCTGAAAAATATTGATCCGGGTTATTTGTTGCAGTCTTTCTAATAAATCAAATTATATTGTATTTCATCTATTTTTCAAAGAAATATATTCAACATTTCTAATATGTTAATACAAAAAATAAAAAAATTTAAAAAATTTCTGTTTTATAAAAAAAAAAATTGAGACCGAACGGATCGTCCGGTCCTTGTGGTTTTAAAAAAAAAAAAGTAATCATATTGGTTCCGTTAAATGTTTTTAATTATTTATGATTTATCAAAAAAATTCCACTACTTCAGCA